>CM037867.1:23782876-23812876 GCA_021292105.1 Anadara kagoshimensis | reverse complement strand
TGTTGCCCACTCAACTGTCACTGCTCTCTTAAGTCCATCGGAAATAGAAAAAAAGTTAGGAATTTTTTTAATATTTAACAGACAATAGCATTAAAGCATATCGTTAACTTAAGGGGACTTGGTGAAATACTTTGCTTTTGAAATATAGCAGATTTATTTTTTATGATTTGAGCTATTTCATATAATCTCCATTTCCATCAATGCGTCTAAATGCAATATGAAAAAAAATCGAGATAGCTCCATACACGATATAATGAAACAAAAGATAAAGTTCCTAAAAGTTTGGAACAGTGGTTCATTGTCCGCCTCGAGAGCAAAAAGTCGTGGATTCCATTTAAATAAGATTAATGCAAAGTTACCTTAAGAGTCCGATTAAATGACAAACACAAAATGGGTACAAGTAAAATACATTCATAAAAGAGTTCACCAGTGTACGACGTGATCCATGCCCCTTAAAGTCTGTTCGGACCGTTTTGGAAACATTTACGGCAAAATTTCGCGAAGTAACGTCAGTTTTTACAGGGAAACAAGAACTGAAGAGATTCAAACTTCAATGGAAATAATTGTTTCACAGTTCACATGGTACACTGGCAAATCCTGTTCTAGGTGACATTTAATTAGATGGAACCATCTAGGATGAAGTTTTAAGTCAAAAAAAAAAAAAAAATAAAAATAAAAAAAAATAAAAAATAAAAAAATTGGTTGACAGATTGTTAATCTGGCAAAAGCAAGCATTAATCTAGACCTTAACTCTATTTTCGTACATCGGCGATATGGCGAACTCCCTATGGTTAACACCACTGCTTCATTCAGTCTAAATCAGCATTTACGCTTGGTATTCAGAATAGGCATTTACTAGATGACTTATTACCATCTACGATGGAGTGTCTGCGATATTTATCTGCGAACTTTCGGGGTGGTGTATGAACAATATAAAGGTTGCCCTTAGTGCAGACTAAAGCACAACAGATCAGAAAAAAATAAGCAACATTTAACCAATTAACTGAAACACCACACCTTTCAGTAGAAGAAAATTTCTTAAAGTATACAACAAATACGGAGTAATCTGTATTGTAAAACGTATTCTGAAAATGAATGTTAGTGGAAAGGGGTGACAAACTTAATCTAAAACCTAGAAAGTAGCCTTGATGGGTTTATTGAAACCACCAAAGACCATATATTATTAACCGTAACAAGAGCATTTAACTAATAAGCACGTGTAGAAAACCTTACACGTAAATTAAAGTGAGACAGAAAACTAAATAATGTATGCATGCATACTAAACAAGTTTAATGTTTACAAAATAAATGTTTTGTTTCTACTTTAAAAAGGAAACGACTTGTTAAACAAGTGATACAATATGAATTAGTGGATGTTCACATATTCATAATGTAGGGATACACGTGAGAATATATGTTTATATTTGGATTTCAAAGACAAGCAAAATCTATTTACTTAATTTTAAATGGAGATGGGGTCAAATAAACATTTATACAAATGTTGACAAAAACATTGACCTGTCCGCTTGACCTTACATTAGAAATATTCATGAGGATCAACCCCAATACATGGGCAGTCTTACGATTCACAGTTAAACACACAAACGATGCATACATCTCGTGATGAAACAAAAAAAATATGCGTGTCACCGCAACATGAATGAACTGTGACACAAATTTTGAAATTTAAGGTCAATTATGCAGGCCAATGTTGTTTGCCTATGCACATGGGCACAGGATATTTGTGTTGTTTTTTGGTGAATGACGTCACGTGATGAGTTGAAGATTTATACCTTTGTACTCATCCTTCACTAAGTGTTCACGGACGAGAAAGCCACGCGACGACTTTTAATTTAAGCAATTCTGAGATTCACTTGAACTGATACATATGTCACAACTGTCTCTCAGCTGTGAAAAATTTATGTTCCCTTATCATATCTTATAATGGAAAAGAACGTTAAATCTCATTAATTTTATACTTTAATATGTGTAATCATAAATAAAACCTGACAAGCTTCATAGTTTTGGTCACTTTGTACAGTATTCAGACGCTATTTGTCAGTTCAATGGGAACGTCTTCACTTTAATCCTTCATAAGGAATGCTTGTTTTTGTCCAGTACAAAGCCATGCGTAAGTAAATGATCAGACAGGATGAGGCAGGGGTGTTAACCATGGGGGAGGTCGTCATGTCGCCGGTGTACAGAAATAGAGGTTTAGAGCTTTAGATTAACGATTGTTTTGGCCAGATTAACAACCTGTCAGGAATCAGAAGATCCATAAATAACTGCATATTACTTAGGGTTTTCCCGGACTTTCCATGTTAGACCACAGTGACGGAATTTCCTAGCGTATATGCCGCATAATCGGACCCTGCGGTATATTTGCATTATATTGGCTTATAATTAGTATATTTACATATCGTAGAGTGCTCGCTCCGTAAGTGGGAGGTTGTGGGTTCGAACCCCGACCGGGTCTGACCCAAGATTTGAAAGTGGGAAGTGGCTGTTCTTTCGCCAGGCACTCAGCATTACGAAATGAAAGTCACGGTTCTTTCGGATCGGAACTTAAAATAAACGAGGTCCCGTGTCACGGTGTGCTTGGCGCGCTAAAGAACCCTGCTGTATAATGCCATCAGCGCAACGCACAGACAGAATTTCTGCAACTTCGCCTATAGCTGGCGACGTCTCGATATACGTGAAATATTCTTGACTGGGACGTTAAACACCATTACTCAACCTTTTAAGCAAGGCCCCAAAATATGATTATCATCACAATATTGTTACTATAAATACTAGTAATTATCCTGGCTACATTTTGACGTCACGTAGTTCTGTGTTCCTTTCATTCTCCTTAACATCCGGCTTGGCTGCCCCTGTTGAAGTTCACTTGTTGTACCGGTATTATTTTTCCAATTTTTCAAAGTTTTCACTTTGCTTTTGTGAGTTGAACATGGGTTCGGTTCTTTGTGTTTTATGGTCGACTGAGATTGAACCCAACCTAAAGGTAGTTAGTTTTTTGTGTAGTATATTTCGTATATTCGCAATGCACATCTTCTTTGCCCCCAGTCAAGCATAAGGCTAGGCATGGAACTCCCAACTTTGTCCTGTTAATAGCATCTATCTCAGCCCTTTTCCAACTTGACCAACCCGTATCATTTCTCTCCTTTTCAGCTGTTCTTTCCTAGGTATCTCTTGATCTTCCTCCCTTTCTCTTTCCTTCTGGACCCCAGATCAATGCAATCTTTTTTCTTCCGTTGATTCCCTTTCCTTGCAGTATGTCCTGTGTATCTCCATTACCTTGATTTTTTGTCGTCTCTATTTGTGTCGTTTGTGTTCTTTTTCTTAGGCATTCGTTTCTTATTTTGCTCAATCAAAAGATCTTCATTGTTCGTCTTAAGCATCTGTTTTGAAATGTTTATAGCTTCTTTTATCTATATTCGCAATAGCCATGTTTTATTTCCGAAATGGTATTGCAAATTTAAGAAAGCGTTTTTCGAATACTTGAAATTCTATTTTGCAATATTTCGATCGAAATATTATTTCATATATTTGGTTTAGTTTTTTCAGTAACTTCGGAATACATCATTCGTTTATTCCCAAAAATTTATTTTGTAATTTAGTAATGATTTCGAATATTCGAAATAGTATTCAAAGACTAATTCGAAAATTCGAAATAGTTTTTGTAAACTTTATGCAACTGTCAATTATTTTTAATGACTTTTCATTAATTTTGTATTTTTAGGCCCAAATCGATAACGTATGCAGTAGCATTAAACCCATCAAAACGAAGAAATGCGGGCGATAATTGGTTATCTAGAATTATTCTTAAGACTATTAAATGGTATTTTACCAATACTGCAAGCATTTACTTGTTTAATGTTGCAATGCCTTTTCTGTAAATAAGCGTTGGCGTCTCATTGGTTTTATTTACCCATATATAATCAACCAAACACGAACACAGCCATTCCCAATTTCATAAGCAAAGTAAAAACCTTAAAAGACTGTCAAATTTAGTTCAAAATATGTATTTCCACCAACAGAGACCGGATGCTCCGGAAGAGTAAACATCTGCTGTAATTTAATAAATCTTTTTGAGATTCTCAGAAGAGATGAATATGAAATTTGTAGCGCTAGTTCTTTAAATAATTCTTGCTGTCCTATCTCAAATAATATATTAGAGGTTTGGAAAAATCATCATTTTCGCCCTTTATGCATGGTTGTACTGTTGAAAAGGGCGTTGACACTTTTTGACGATATCCAAGACTGAAACGGTACAAACGCCAAACTACATTCAAATTAAAACAAACGAAGATGAATGGATCCATTGTTTAGGCGATGACGCGCATTTCTCTCATATTGACAAATGTAAATTGTACATATTAATATGAGGAAATTTAACTTAAGTTGTCATATAAATATTTTGTATTCTTATGAACTTAAATTATCAAAGGGAATTTAAACATTTATCTCTATACAAAATATCGTCCTTGGTTTACACTGTGTTATGACATAGAGGGAGAGACGTTTTGGCTCGTCTATTTAAACGTTTAACATTCTCAATTCGTTTTGGTAATCTTTAACGAATATATTTTACAACTGTTTGTTAAACCTTTCTTTTCCGATTTGATATGGTGGGGAAATATATAAAAACGCGTTTCACGGTGGCGCCCAGTGTCGGCACGCATTTTTAACTCTGCATTCGTCTTCCTGGAGGGTTCAAATAGTTCCAGCTGATTTTTATTATAAACTTAAAATATAAAACATTTAAATCCTATGTGTTGTCAATATTATAGCAAAATTATGCAAATATCTTCTGGATTTAGTGACGATTTCATCTGAGTCACGGATAAATGTTTCAAATGATTTGTTGATTTAATTCTTGTATATTGTCATATAAAATTAATCTCATTTTCATAGATTTAAGATTTATGCAAACTTAATGATAAATGAGTATTTCTAACTAATGCCATCGTGCATAAAATTTAATTATGTATTACGGCAAAATTAGGCGTAAGCATAACTGATTGTCCTGTTGCATTTAACCGCAAAATTTATTAAATTAAAAATGACACTACTTACAAAACGCGCATGCATGTCGGTTGTAGTACTTATTGAATCGTAAAGGTATGTATAACATGAATCATGCATTTCAAAGAAAAAACATATTAAAATGCTGCAGATTGTTAAAAATATGAATAACTAAAAAATATTTTTGTTAAAAAAATAAATCACACCACATCTAATCGGAATCCGAAATATGTTATGATTTTTAAAAATTAAATCAAACAATAATAATATGCAAACACAGTATTTGATGGAAATTCAATTTTTTACATGTGCTCAATACGTTTTTTAATTCTTACTGCATCTCCAGCAGTTTCGTAGAAAGAAGTTACTTGCGTGTGTAATCACCAACTGTTATTTTTAAATTTATCATTTTTTTTAAAATACCATCCACATAACTCCAAAAAATATTCATATGTCCATTTTATATTTTTGACTTTAAAGCGATCTACTAGCTGCTGTTTGATACAGATTTGGGCGACAAAGTACCTTAAAAATGATTTTTCAAAAAATGTAGATGCGTCCTAAATTGTTCAGCGATAACCACACGGTTGAATCAACGCTAGAACCACAATCCAAACGCCCGTTTCAAGATTCAGATGTATTTATTCGCCACGGATCTTGAAATTGTTGTTCATAATCAAATGGCGATTAAAACTTGCACCATGTTCTATTTTGACCATTTCTTTTAAATAAATCCAAACAAATACATCAGTCGATATTCAAATCACAATCCAAAAAAATTAAGTAAATTTTGGAAACTGACAAATTTACCTAAACACTTGAACTTCCAATAGAGTAGTGAGACCAGGTGCTCCGGAAGATTAAGTTGCTCCTGCTACGCTAGCTACAATCGTCCCGTGTGTAATCAAAATTGAGAATGAAATGAACATAAAACTCTTTTACTTCCGACATTTTTGGAAGTTTGTGTAACATCCTTCTGAAGGCATTCCGAAGTTAAAAAATCAACAATTGGTTGTAAGATCGCTCTGAGGGCATTCCGAAGTTAAAATAATCAATGGTCGCTCTGTAGGCATTCCGAAGTTTAATTCGACACCTGGTTGTTTTAAAGATCAATTATATGCCATAACATATTGAGGTCTTCAATTAATAAGTTCAATGTCTATTTATGGTACGTGACAGTATAAACAATAGGCATCTATTTCATTAGATATAAAAACAATTGTATTTAATTTACTTCCATGTGTGTCACGTACAGTAGTACATGTCTGTTTGTAGGTACCATGAATTAAAAAAAACAGTACACGTTTTTTATTCATTCATTCATTCATTCATTCATTCATTCATTCATTCAATCTTTATTTCCCTCTTCCGAAGATTATGAATTATTATTATACAAACATATTATTGAACATAAACTTTTATTATACCTCATTAGAAAAATACGACGCTATCTGTAATTTGATTGGATCGTTGGATCATGTGATCAGGGTGGAGAAAACATCGTGTATCCCTCTGAAAACATCATAATCCACCTCTTCGGAACACACCATGACGTCACAATGATATGATGTCATCGATGGAGAATCGGTCACGACGTTCTAGCGTTTGCCTCCGATGAGTTCCGATAGGAGAAAAGCAATGAATCGGAGAAGGAATGATGTTTTCAGGCTGTCTTTTTTAAAATATGTTCTTTCTTTCTCTCTTTCTTATTACATTGATTATCTTTCGGTATAATAAACAATTTATTGCCTTTGTTTGAGGGAGATATGAACATTTGCTCGAGATGTTCATATCTCCCTCATTCAAAGGCAATAAATGTATAATATAGCACTAGAAGGGGGTTTTACCGGAATAATTGGGAAATTTCGGAATAGTTAGGCACTGTCCGTAATCTTAGCGAAAAATCCGGAATAATCGGGCAAAATCCGGAACAAACCAGATGAATCCGGAATAATCAGACCAAATCCGGAATAATTAGACCAAATCTGGAATAATCGGACCAAATCTATATTTGGCCATTTGAGTATCTTTTCAACATCTTGATAACAATTTTGGTTTCAAATTTTGGTCCAAGAACTGCTGATTAGGATTGTATTTCGAAACGACCGTCTAGTGCTAGTATGTTATATAATTAGAGTATTATCATCAAGATGACATAATCTATTAAAGAATATTTGAACAGTGGGTGCTTGTCGAAAGTTTATGGCTTATTTAACGAATAATTGCAGACTCGACAGTTCATCATGAATCCTCGTTAACTTGACAGCTGCCATCTATTTCTCATTTGGTTAAGTTTTCGACTGTCTACTGTTCAAAGTTGTTAAAACTTTGCCTGCTTCATTCATATTGCGTGAAGTAAATTCACACCTCTTGCAACAAAACTTAAGACTTCTGACTATATCGATGGTAGCTTAAAATCGGACGACGAGTTTCCGGTTCTGACTACTCGGGAATTTCCGTTACAAGAAATCGAATGGTTCCGTGTTGAACGACAAACCTTGAAATGATGCATGACGTTCATACACTGCAAATAGTTTAATCGCGCGTATTTAGAAATTGACAATCTATAGCTTATGAAACGTATATGGTCCGTTTAGCATATGTTCAAAAATGTTTTTGCACAACAAATCCCCAATGAAACTAAATTTTGGTTATAATATAATGATGAAAACTACAATAGCGTTGTTGTTGCTTTGAAAAGCACACGGTAGGGAAACGATTAAATGAATGCATTAGTATTTATGATTATACTTTCTTGCACTTGTAGAAGTATTTAAATTGATGATCATTTTGAGACGGATGACATTTAAAATCAAAACGTCTGCGTTTGTTCTGACTTAAGATTGACAATTGGACCTAAATATTTAACAAGAGCAATGTTTCATTCTCATCCCTGTCATCTTTAAATACATTGTAATGATAATGATGAATTATTGTCGAATCGACTGCTCATCTTGGATCATGGTTCACCTATACCTCATCAGTTGTCATCTATTTCTCAGAAACGTATCGTTTTGGTAAATTTTGTCAGCTGTTCAAAATTTTCTAAAACATTGTTCATATTACGTAAAGTAAATTCAAATCTCTGACTACAATTATTAATAATATAACGATATTAGCTTAAAATCGAACAACAATTTTCCGATTCGGACTACTCAGGAATTTCTGTTACAAGAAACCGTATCTTTCCGTGTTGAACAACGAACCTTGACACGATGCATGACGTTCATAAACTGTAAATAGTTTAATCGCGCTCATGAAACGCATATGGTCCTTTTAGCGTATGCTCTAAAATGTTTTTGCATAACAAATTCCCAATGAAACTAAAGTTTGGTTATAATATAATTATGAAAACTACAATAGCGCTGTTGTTGTATTTTGAAAAACACATGGAAAGGACACGATCAAATTAATGCATTAGTATTTATGATTATACTTTCTTGCACTTGTAGAAATATTTGAATTGATGATCATTTTGAGACGGATGACATTTAAAATCAAAACGTCTACGTTAGTCCTGACTTAAGATTGACACTTGGAACTAAATATTTAACATGAGCAATGTTTCATTTTCATCCCTGTCATCTTCAAATACATTGAAATGATAATTATACAGCCAGACACAGAATGCATGGTCTTCTATTAACAATCGAATTCAAAAGTTTAGCATATATCATTGAAGCTATGTCGACAGTATTAGAAATCTGCATTAGGATTAGAATATTATTAATGAATTAATCTAAGATTTAATTTTAGAATATTTTATGTTTCGAGCACTTCGTTTGCGACTTGCACAAGGCAGAAGATGATATTGATTTTTCTTTGAGGAAAAGGACATACCATAGACCCAGTCAACAACATAAGCGAGACAGTTTTAATACGAAAAATGATAATTAAACATGATATATTTTAATTTAATATATCACCGTTTTCAGTTCAAGGAGACACGAAGTGTAGATTGTCATAGATTTTTCCGAGGATTTGGATATGTTTTGCAGAGCAGCACAAACACTTAAGAGATAAATGTTTCGCAAACCTATAAATAATTTTTTCGAAAGAACAAAGTTTTCAACAATCTCCATGGATATTTTGATGTGCGTTATAGCAAATAGTCAAAAACGAACATACAAAACAATGTGCAATTCATAATCTTATAGCAAAAGATAAACATGAGAACTTTCACCATGGAAGTGAAGCCGGTTGCTCTTGTAAGGTAAGCACCTATTGCTGTTACGAACAATATGACAAGGGTTATGTCAACGCCGATGAATATCAAACTACCAAGAGAAACAAATAGATCCAAACTAAAGTACAAATCTTGCAGCACAACAAGCCTTGTTTATCCATCCATGTACATCTATAGGAACATGAAAAATATACCACCCAACGAATAAACGTATTTTGTCTAACACATCAAACCATTCGTCAATGTCATAACTGGGATAAACAGAGATATAAAATCACTGTTTCTTTTCTCATATTGTAACACCTCTTTAGGTTGTAAAAGCAATGGGAATATACATTTACAGTACAGTCCTGTCAAAAGTTTACCACTGACCTAACAAATTGGTGCAGAATCGAAAATTCTTCTCGGTAGTACCTTAAATAATATCTCGACAGTTTTTCGACGACTGCATTCTATCTCTCCGTGTTCTGTATTGGGCTTATATCTATTCACATCTCGGCTACTTGTCTTCTTTTCGTGACTTCGGTGTTAAGCTTTCAACAAGTCTGTACTATATATATGTGTATATACAACCAAAATCAAGAATATATTTAAATGACTAAAGGTTATATGTGTACCTTTAAATTATATGACTGTTTTATGGTTTAATGACGACAGGGCGATTGTCATAGCACCTTTGAGCTTGATTAAAAAACAATTTAATTTAATGAAGAGAAATTGTGATGGTTATAACAGGAATTATCCAAATGAAATATCTGTCAAGACGGTGTGTAGATCAAAGGATCTGTATGTGCATGAAATTAACTGATTTAAATTCATTATTAACATGCATAAATGTATATTTTTAGTAATTTTTAATTTAATTATATAACTTCATTTTGACATTTCACTGGACATCTGCTAAATAACCTGGTTGTCTAAAGTACAGGTAGACCTTGCTTCTATTACCTTGAAACAAAAAAGACAGGATTGCTAGTTCACAAATAAGAGTTATTTACTTTATCGTGTCGTAAAAATCATTTACTTTTCAAAAACGTATATTCCACCCTCTGACAGTTATAGCGTACAGATAACACAAGTTCGTATTACCTTGAAAAACTGGACAAGACTGCTTCATTACAAAACGAGCCAATTTGTTCAATGTGCCATTCTTCAACTAATGTCTGCTACTTTGTTTTTGAAAATAAATGTAATTTCACATTCAGTCATTGATAAAGTACAGATATCACTAAATTGCATTTCCTTTTCCTTGAAAACTAAAAAAGGCAAGGAGTGCAAGATTACAAATAAAAGCTACTTAATTTGATAAAAAATGAATGTTACTGGTATGTATTTCACACTCAGACAATGAGGAAGCAGAAATATCACTAGCTTGCATCACCTTGAAAACTCAAACAAAAGAGTTTGATTAAAAATAAGAGCTACTAACTTCAATGAGCCGTTATTAATTAAAAAATGGCTGTCATTTATAATGTATTTCACACTCGGACATTGATGAAATACAGGTAGAACAATTTTTGAATTACATTAAAAACTCAAACGAAAGGACATGGTTGCATGATTACAAATAAGACTTACTTACTTCAATGAGCCGTTTTTTTAAAAGAATGATTGTCACTTATATCTATCTCACACTCGGACATTGATGAAAATCTTGTAATACATTGGACAGAGTTATTTCTTTCAATCGGGTTTTTTTAAAACAAAATTCATATCTGGCACTTACTATTCTGTTACATTCAGGTATTGTTGATAAAATGCAGATATACATTCCTTACATTACCTCGAAAATACAAACAAAAGGTCAAAATTGCAAGATTACAAATAAGAATTAATTCCAAACAAAAATATACTGAAGATACCATCAACAAAATGTTAGGGTTTTTGATAGATAAAATATTTGTTGTGTTTGTTAATATAGTTTTTCAGCAAACAGTCGGTATACCAATGGGTATAAACTGTGCACCATTGCGTGCTGATTTGTTTCTTTATTCTAATAAAACAGAATTTCTGCAGAACCTTGTTAAATCTGGAGAGAAGACTGTCGCAATATCATTCAACTTAACATACAGATATATGGATGACGTTCTGTCTCTTAACAATCCTAAATTTGGAGACTATGTAAATGTCATCTATCCTAGTGAGCTTGAAATAAAAGACACGACTGATTCCTCAATTTCCGCTTCATATTTAGACTTATATCTAAATTATGACGCATTCCAAAGGCTACATTTGAAACTTTATGACAAACGTGGTGGCTTCATTTTTTCTATTGTCAACTTTTATGCAGCAATATACCTGCTTCTCCTGCTTATGGTGTAATTGTTTCCCAATCAATACGCTATGGTAGAGCTTGTTCCCACTTCGGTGACTTTGTACAGCGAAGTAAGCTGCTTGCAAATAAATTGTTGACACAGGGATATTGCAAGCCTAGGCTTATCAAGGCCCTCAAAAAGTTCAATGGCCGTTATCACAGTATTGTTGATAAGTTTGATGTCTCTGTGTCCAGGATTGCCCTGGATATATTTGACGTCTCATAGTCCCATGTTCCTTTCACACAATTTTGATTACACACATGGTGGGTGTAGCTAGCTAAACAGGGGGTGCTTATCCTTCCGGAGCACCCAGTCTCACTTCCCTGGTGGGAGTTCACTTGTCAAACCTGTCAGTTCCAAAGTTTTTTTACTTTGCTGCTGGATTGTGATTCGGACATGGATTAGTATTGTTTTTGATTACTTCACTGAGCTGTTCTTGAAAAAGAATAACTGTCACGTATATCTATTTCGCACATAGATATTCATGAAATACTGATAAAACCATTGTTTTCGTAATGCATTGAAAACTGAAACAAATGGACAGAAATTTTTCGATACAAACAAGAGTTACGAATTTCAAACAGCCGTTCTTGAAACTAAAATATATATCTGCCACTTGCATAAGATGGCGGTGGATTAGACATGTGATGAGACAAGACAACAACAGTACCACCAGGGTCTCACTAAAATGGACAGCAGATGGGAGGAGGAAGCGGAGAAGATCGAAGGAAACATAGAGGCGGACAGTAGAGAAAAGAAGGAAGCGGGAAAAAGGCTAAGGACAGACAGTTGTGGAGAGAGTTGGTGGTGGCCTTATGTGCACACACGCACGAAGAGGGCTAAGTAAGTTAGTACTTATATTTCATAACATATATTTTACATTGAGGTATTGTGGATAAAATACAGATTGGCCTTTAAAACCCAAACAAGGTTGTTTGATTGCAAATAAGGACATCTTACTTCAATGTACCCTTCTTGAATTAAAAAAAAAAAAAAAAAAAAAAAACATTGCAACTTTTTTTTCAAAATATGTTTTTCTACATCCAAGCATCGATTAAGAACAGTTAGTCCTAGTTTGTAACTGATGAGGATGTGAACTCCAAAACGGTCCTATAGTGCTTGTATAATATAAAATGATAAATTGACAAATGTAAATGTAGCAAGTTTCATCTGATAAGTTTTATATCCGTTTGTTAAAAAGTCATTTTAATTAATACATTAGAATGTTAAAGTGTGTTGAACCTTTTTCAAAATATGATACAAACAAACACTTACATAGAAATCCATGTCCAAATCATAGTCCCAAAAGCTAAGTAGAAACTGGGATAAGGGGGAAACTTTGCAAACTAACAGGTTGAGTTAAAACGTGAACTTCACCAGTGCAGTGGAACGCGTTTGTCGGGACGGTATGCAATTCCTGTTTTTGCTAGCTACACCCATCACGTTTTAAGATCATTTTAGATACAGAAACATCATAATTGTGTGATGACGGCTATAAAACTAAACTTTTTGAGGGGCATGATAAGCCCAGTCTTGCAATATTCCGGAGTCTACAAATCGTTTTAAGCAATTTGCTTCGGCGCGTTACAACCTTTACAATAGCGTATAAGCTGTAAAACAAACACAGGACAAGCAACAAAAGCCTGTAAATAGATGCACAGGGGAAAAATGCATTAAAATATGACAACTGACACGAATGAAATCACCACGGAGTGTTTGCGTCAGTTTTATCTCCAGTTTTACGAAGTCCTGCTTCATGTGAATAAAGAGTCAAATCAGCATACAAAGTAGTCAAAGTAGAGTGATTAAGTATGGATCCGCTTAGAAGTTGAATAAAACCACAACACTCCAATAAGGAAAGGTGAAAAAAGAGCTGAAAATGATAGGAATCTAGGTGAGAAAAAAAAGCTAGTATAAAATCACCTTCAAATAGCCAGCTACAGAGCCAAAGAGTCCGCAGTTGTTAATATACATTATATGCGCTTATAGATATAGGTCAAGTCGGATAAAATAGACTAAATCCGAAGGTTTCACATAGCTTATACAAGCTGTATGTGTGTTCCATGTTACTTTATTTAAAAGTTATTCCATAAAATCAAGAACAAGTCTCGGATCTCATTAAATTTAATTTGCAATTTGCAACTTCCAATGATTGCAAAAACGGACTGCAAAATTAGTTTAATGCAGAATAAACAATTGTTAATTATTTTCAAGAAGAAAATATATTGACTCAATACGGGGCTGCTCAGGAAAAGAACAAATTAGACGTTTTTAATTATTGTTTACCAAATTATAAGAAATAAGATGAGTTTTTTTCTGATTTAAATAAGCCTACATATGAAGAAAAGTTTTAATAAATGTATTTTTAAAATTTGAGAAACGTTCTGAGATTGCAGCTTAGATGTAGCCAGGGTGTATGTCTTTTTTGGGTAACAGGCTCAACATAAGGTTCCCAAATGTCCAACAGTACTTTCTTTAATCATTATTATTGGGACAGAAAACATGTGCTGTTATCCGTATTACTAGCTTTTAATCATGACATACAAGAGTTAAAAGACAGCGCTGTTGAACAAAAGACATTTTCAAAATTTCCTTGGCAATTTTGGTTTTACCTGCCTGCAACTACTCTAAAAAGTAGGATAACTTACCATATTTTATGGAAACCAAAAATAATAACAAAATGATGGTTTAGTCCAACTGTTTTGTGCTACCCTAAACATTCCATTTCGTTCAAAATCTGTATTCACATTCTCTGAATATTATCATGCAAATATTTGCAAATAAGCCCGTTCGTGAAGTACATTTTGATGTGGTAAAATATTCCCTTGACAATGTCACTAGGTCAGAGGTGAAGGTCGACAAGTCATCGCACTTGTCACTGGTAGTAATGTACAGTAACCCCTAACCTCAAGAATCCAAAAGTAAAGAGAAAATCTAGTTCCCGGACAGACCGACGCCTCTTAAGACACGCCAAAAATATAAATCCCGATTACATGAAACAGGTTGTATGAATGGAAATGAAAAAAGTAATTAGCTATTAGATGCATAAAAGGAATAAGTGAAGTAACTACGCTGCCAATATTGTAAGCTGTTTTTTTCTCTAGGACGAATTGACGCATTTGACGTAATAATGTTGAAAAAAGTAAAGTAAATGCTAATACAAGAAGAAAACATTTTCTGATAAATAGACTTACGATGAAAACATATATATCTTCAAAAAATAAATATTCATATAATATTATAATGCCTTAAGGGATTCCAAATACAGATTATTTAAAGCGACATATGATGCCACAGTTGATGTTTCCTGTCCATTAGCCCTGTATTTACAAGCCAAGAGGAGATTGGGTGAATTTTTTAGCCTTAATCATTCTCTGAAGTTCTGAAATTATGTCTTTTTCAAAGCTTAAAAAAAAGGTTCAATGACGTTTTAAATTCCTATTTGCAAAACGTTCGTGCTTCAACGTTTTAAAGTAATTTATTGAGGAAATGTAGAGAAACTATTTATCAGCCTTGTGTTGCAGTCTTACGTAGAATGAAAAATTAGACGGAACTGGTATAATGTAGCACCACGTTATACTATTCCTAGCGTCGTATATGGCGATGAATGTGGAGCGGCGTAATGGTGTTTTTCATCTCATTCAAAATTCGTTTAATGTTTTATGCAGCGGTCAGTTCTGTGATGGTAAAGGAAATACGTGTACCCGTAGAAAACTATTTACTTTTGGAAACTTAAATTACACATTTTTCATAGTAGGTAGGTCTAGCTAAACAGGAGGTGCTTACCCTTTTGGAGCACCCGGCCTCAATTCCCTGATGGAAGTTCACGTGTCTAACCTTACTTGTCAGTTCCAAAGTTTTTACTTTGCTTCTGGATTGTGATTCGGACATGGTTTAGTGTTTGTTTTCTGGAATTATAATTTAGGCGGCGAGAGACAAAGTTTAATTATTAATTAACAGTGCATTAATAGCAATATACGGAACGGATTGATAAAAATGACATACCAATGTGTTATTTCAAATACACGAGTGGTTTAGGTCCACCAAATTATTTGAGAAGAACACTAATTCTAAGTATGATCTCAATGTCTAGATCAAACTCGCTCAATAAATTTGCCTATTTATCTGACCATATAAAACCTGTGTTGAGGGATTCTGCCGGCGTTTTAATAGTTACCTGCCATCTATTTGTCGATTACAAACTGCAAAATTAGCAATGCTAGATGGTCAATATTGTCATTTTAAAGTCATGCCTTCTCAACTGATGTTTACAAATGAAACATATAAAACGGAGGATATATACATTTTTCAGTGATTTTTGAAATGGTCGATACAGCAAACATCCCTTGCAATTTTTATTTCAATACGCATATCAGAATCTACATGCCCTATCGGCATGCCAGCAAAACCCGGTTACCAGGCTAACAAAATGCCTGATACCAAGTGCTTTCGAACTGCAGTTCTCATTAAAACTAGATCTAGGCTATTCCACTTAGTAAAACCCAACGCGTTATTATTATTATTTATTATTATTATATATTATACCAGTTTTAATTTTACAGCACTAGACGACCGTTTCAGAATACAATTCCTCATCAGTAGTGCTTGGACCAAAATTACGAAACCAAAATAATTTTGAAGATGTTGAAAAGATCTTATAAAAATGCTCTGCAAAATTAAAATAGTTAAAACACTGATACAACCACTGTGCTGCTATTTCTCCTAGTAGACTATGTATTCCCGAGGATATCGTTGAGGTAATACATTGTATTGTTCGATAAACATTGTTCATAAAAATTATTTGCTACTTAGATTTTTTTAAAAATGTCAAATACTTCAGAATGTACAATCGTTCAAGGTAATGTCTTAAGTGTATTTGTTAAAATGTATTTTGTTACTTCTATTTTCCCAACTTAATATCTTAAAGTAAAAAAAACATACATAATAAACCATGTCCACATAACAATCAAGAAGCAAGGTAAAAACTTAAAAACTTGTTAAAACTGTCAAGTTAGGTAAAACACGTAAATATCCACCAGGGAAATATAAACTGGTGCTTCAGAAGGGTAAGCACCTCCTGTTTAGTTAGCTACACCCTTCATATCGTAATAGATTTCAACCATTTTGAACCAAACATTACGATTTTTTCGAAACGGTCGTCTTGTTCTGTAATAATAAATCAGCATTGGTAATAAAAAAATGTAGCTAAAAGCATGCGCTTGCCATTACCTAAACAATAATTCAAATATCACATAAAATATTTTATGAAGAAACATCAGTACACAACAAGGTAAGAAAGAACAAATAGATATCAAAGTCATTAGTTATAAGATTCTCATTTTGTTTCATATTTACACTTATACCTAAATTGTGACCTCGGGATTTATTGACCTCACATTGGTGTCATAATGTACAATATATTTATATTTAATATTATTACATATGTAAAATGTTCTAATTATTCATGTCAATGAAATAAAATATTCAAATAACAAAAAATGATGACTTCAATTTTTCTATTCTCAACTACTTTCTTTTCCGATGCAGCAATACACCTGCTTCTTTTGTTTATAATGTATTTGTTTAACAATTAATACCCTATGGTAGAACTCGATCCTACTACGGGCACTTTATACAACGGTGCAAGCTGCTTACAAATAAATTGTTGACTCAGGTATATTGTAAACCTAAGCTTATCAGGGCACTCAAAAGGAAAACGAGACTATGTGCTCCAAAAGAGCAAGTATCCCCTGTTTAGCTAGATACAACCGCCACCTAGAGAATGAAAGAAACATGAAACTATTAGATGTAAATATACCCATGGTCTACGTCAGAGTATTAATTATGAATAACAAATATAACATAAGCAGGAGAAATATATTTTGCTACACAGAAAAGGAAACTTTTATAATAATGATCGTCGGATCATCTAATACATGTAAAATAAATGAGTGAATAATATTATTATTCGGTATGAAGTGCACTGTGTCAATGAGAGGTGTCATTGTTGGGAGCGTTTTTTGATTGTTTCGTTGGATAGCAGAATTAAAATTAAAGTCACAAAACAAGTCGTTGTCAAATTACGGTAAAGAAACTCATAAAGCTTATATTTTACCAAACAATTAAAAACCGGAAATATATGTGCAATTTTTATTTCTTTGTAAAGTGAAACATTAAATGAATCATTGTTGTAAGCATCAAATTCTTAAAAAAATAAACAATTTTAAATAAAGAGCCTTTTATGCAATTTCGTCACATAATAAAATAATGTAGCCATTTCATTAAACGCTTACTTAAACATATAGTTTATGTTATATTTATGGTAAATTATATATATATTAAAAAGTAGAAAAACTGTGACATGTTTACTAAACATTTTCAGAATAGAATTATTTACATTTATTTATATAAATTCATAAGAATGAATGGAAATTTTCCATTAAAATACCATATTATTTATGGATTATTCAAATTAAAAGATATAAATTAACAAAACACATTTCCAAGTTTAATTTTCAAACCTATCGAAAATGACAAAGATATTCGTATTCAGGAGCTACGTGACTAATTGATTGTCTCATACGTGTATTTTTCCTTGAAAAGATGCTGATGAGAAATGATGATGATGATGACGATGTTTGTATCAGGTAACATAATACAAGATAAAAGTAAACTTAACTTGATCCCATCATGTCTCAATAATAATTTCTGTGGTCTACCTTAACCCAGCACCTCATAAAGTCGGCTATAACATTACATAATTTCTAATGCAATTATGATCAACATTTGATGCTTTTTATATCAACAGCTGAAATGAAATGGATACCTATTCTATAATACCTGTATGTTCTCGGATGCATTCAATGTGGTGGGTTTTAATTCCGAGTTTGTTGGATATTAATACCATTAATCATTATTACATGCAATATCTGACACAATTTAACATTCATGATTAAATTTTTCAAAACAAATTAGATACGATGATGCTGTGTCAATTAGTTCCGAGGAAATATAATATTCACTTGAGTTGAACTGATGATTGTGAAAATTAAAGAAGGCTGATGTAATACAATTGGTAATCAAATTTTGCAATAATTTTAGGAAGGAGGCGTGGATGTCTTTGCTGGTTACGAAACCTAATGATGATGAGGGCTTGATAAAAATAGTTTAATTATACGACATATTGATTTTGATGAAATCCGATACGACAAATATAAGATAAAGAAGCTTCAATGATCCACCCGGTAGAAATCCAATACGAGAAATATTAGATAAAGAAGGTTGAAGTGATCCACCCGGCAGAATGCAATAGACAATACTGTCTTACATGGCTCGAATTACTATTAGTTCATTAACCTTTAAGAAACGAACGCAATAGACAACACAGTCTTACATGGCTCGAATTACATTTAGTTAAATGATCTTTGAGAAATACAGGTCATGAGACAAATTTTAATTTATTTTTTTTAAATATCACAAAATCTAAAAATCAAATACTGTGTCTTAAATATCAATCAATAACGCAGCAATAAGTATACTAATCTGTGAGATCAATACAGCCTAAACATGTTTTCTTTTCCATTATCTAAAGTTCCAAATAAAACATAGAGTATTAATACAAATTATATTTTCAAAGCACTTTGTCTCTCTATCTCTATATAAAACATTCAACATTACAAGATTAGGTCATGTGTATCATATATTTATTACTTAAATTTCTTTTTGTACTATTTTGAGAAGATTTTATACCAATATAATTAAATTTGTATATATGTTGAATGTCAAAATAATAAAAATAAAAAATACAAAAATATTTTCAAAGCACTGTATCTGCATTTGGCGGCAATAGACGATACAACAGAACCATTATATGCCACAAATGTTTGGAAAACCAAAACCAAACATACTGATCAGTGTCCGAATCACAATCCAAGTCAAATCATCATTAGTGTAAAAGTAAATATTAAAATATCATTATAATAAAATTATTTTATATGAATTAGATTTTACTTGTGAGCCCCAAACATTTAGTTGTACAAAATTACACATTTTGTGTGGGTTAAACATGATGCACTGGAAAACCAGTCACACACATGATGTCGAAATCACTATTGTAAAAGTGAAACTGGCAAAACGTACCATCAGGGAAGTAAGGTTGGATTCAACTAAAAGGTCAGTGTATAGCTAGCAACACCATGTGCAATCAAAATCGAAAACGAAAAAACATCAGTTAAACATGGTATGAATGAAGATGCTTGCTTGATATGGAACAAACAATCCCATTTTAATTCTTCATTATGTATAATGTCGCTAAATTATTATCATCAGGAAATAATTTCGAAAAATTTGTTTTTGGTTTCAGGATAGGTAACGCCATTTCATGCGCCTTAAAGGTTAAAATTAATTCTTGCCAGGTAAAAAATCAGTTCAACTATAAGCGTTAGTGACTCATTTGAAATTTGTTTGAAGGATGAAGGAATGGAAATTTATGCATCATAGATCAGATTATCCTTAAACATCAGTGCTAAAGGTCTTTGGTTTGAAAACCTCAAGTCAAATTATCAGATTGACAGTTGCTGCAATGTATTCAGTCTCAAATCATGAAATGGAACTAAATTTTAGGCAAAAAGATGATATACCTTGGAGCTATTATTTGCACACAGATTGGTATGTCGGTTTGAGGCAAACAAAAAGAAGAACATTTTTGTTGTTGTGTACATACACAAACACGCACATAATCGAAGCTTAAATAGTTTGAGTTTACAAATGCGATTTTTCTCATCTTCATTTTACCTTGATTAGTAAAGACTGTTGCATACAAACATTTATTTATAACTACAAACAAACATTTTGCCAAGTCTAAATACAAATGTATAATGTTTGAAATAAAGGCATATCCAAAATGAATCTTGCATTTCCGAATACGCTAACAGTTAAACATATTCATCAGAGTAAAAAAAAATCTGATATTTAAAACCGATATTTTAAGCTATTGTGAATCTTGATTCATTGAATTAGTTCCCATGGTAAAGATCACCAAATTGATGCAATATTAACAAACCTGAAAAAAGGCAAAGCCATGTCCATGCATTTGTCTTAGTTCATGTTCATCCATGTGTCCTAGTTTATTTCCTAATTAACGTGGGTTAAAATTATTGAGCAAAAACGCAGACAAGGTCAATTATGTGTAGGTCAATTATTTAGAGATAAGATTAAAGTTCTGATATTAAAACACTAACATGATAATAAAATATTTGAAACCAATGACCAAAGCCATTATTATTATATAAAAATGTCTGAAATTTTGTTTTTCCTCTAATACGTATTCCCATTTTCAATTATGAACTTGATCTTCAATATAATTCGATACAGATATTTCAATATATTGAGAGAAACTTTTAAATTGAACAAAAGTTTAAAGAAAGAGGAGACCAAAAAATATGATTCTCAAAAAACAAACAGGAAAATTGAAGGAGATAAAACCAATATTAAAAATATTTTAATCAAAAAGAAAATGTTTATGAAGTAAAGAGTCCGGTATAACATGGAAAGCATTTAGTTTCAAAAAGTGTCGTATATGGAAAATGAAGAAATCGATACGAACTTAATATAAAGAAGAAAACCTAAACGAGCAAGTCTAAAGTGAATTCGGAAATCGTAGACGATGAGAGCAATATTGAAATTAATCTTCATAATAAAAATTTAGAATACATATCTGCAGAGATGGACATCATATTAATAACAAATGGAAGAATATTGTATTTGGTTTCGAATTATTTTTAAAAAAAAAACCAAATGATTTCAAAACGTGGAAAAATGTTGAGCTGGACTAAAATATTAAAATATTACTCTCGTTTCTTTCATCTATATACATGTACTTGCATCAAGAAAATCGGTAGAGATGCATGCCGAAAATACTAGTGTTTGCACCCAAGATAGAATAATCAATAAAAAGAGAGGTACAAGATATCTCCATCTTGTAACAGCCCACCCCACCCGTAAAAGATAGCATAGATGCTGTTCTTTCCGCAAACATTTATCAACAAACCAGAACGAGGCATGCCAGGTTGAGATTTCCCTTTCTGGCACCACAAATTGTGATTCTAATATTCCAAAAGAGTCAAATGTTTTGGTTTATTTTTCAGACATAACTGTTTCAAAAACTGAAAATTAAATATCCCAAAGGAAAACATAGTCATATGCCAAACAACAGCAAGCCGTTTTTATTCTGTCAAATAAGTAAAGTAAGAAAATAACACATGACAATAAATTTACATTACGCATGGTTCATCTTTTCATCGAGGTCTATCTAACTATGAAATTAATATTCATATCTTTATAAGTTTTTGTGTTCAGTTTCAGAAAAACTTCAAGTGTTAAAATAATAAAAGGTAAGTAACTTCTTAATTGAAGAAAAGAGAGGTATCGTCCTTGTGCATCGCACTTGTAAGTCATATATTGATAACTCTTATAGCCCTGGTGTTGTGATTTGGACAAAATTATGAAGTACAGACGAACGAACGGACAAAAAACGACGAATGCAACAAAGCAATTACTATACATATGTCGTTTGATTTATTCACTTATAAAATCAATTTACAAAGAGATACTAAGTTCTCAGAATGCCTTTGAAGGTTTGTGACCAGATGTGTTGGATGGTTATCGGGGAGGGCCAGGGAATATTCCGGTTGATCACTCCAGTAATATTGATAAAATTTTGCTGAAACTTTGTGTATGTTAGATGCTTACCCTTCCAGAGCACACAGCCTCACTTCCCTGGTGAAAGTTTACGTGTTTTACTTAATTCGTCAGTTTCAAAGTGTCTACTTTCCTTCTGGATTGTGATTCTGACATGGAATAGTATGTTTGTTTTTGATTGCAGAAATATCTCGGCACTTTAGTCAGTAATTTTAAGTTCTGCAAGGGTCTCCGGAACACTCCTTTATATTGAATACATTATATATCTAATTCCGAAGAACATTGGTAATTTCTTTTTGATGTCAATTTATTTGCAATCTAAGTGGTTGGTTGTTTCCGGCAAAAACATTCTGTAACAGTAAATAGATTTTGACAACGCTTACAATCAACATCCAAAAACTAGGGTTCGTCGCTGTACCAAGTAGTCAATACCTCTAAACGAGTGTGTGAACCCTTTTGGAAAACGTTAGCGTCGAAAGTTCTCGGGATAACGTTATTTTTACTTGAAGACGTCATATATTGTGACACCATATCCATCGGAAATAAATGTTTCCCATAAATGTTAGAGGGTATCACGTGCTAAAGTGGCGAACCCCATTCAAATACTACAAAGATTTTTTGATAAATACTTATCAGCATCCAAGAGCCATGAACAAAACAAACGGAATATAATACAGGCCAACATTAAAAGAAAAAAAAACTGATATAACTGTTGAGAAAAATAAGATACCGACTGTGGACCGGCAAATACTCTGGCTAAATAAGATCAGTAATGAAGAGTTGCATGAAAAATCCAAACAGCTGCCATATTCGACCAGATTAAAGAGAAACGCTTGAGGGGGATCGGCCATGACCTTAGTTTGGAAATATCAGATACCAAGGGTAGCCTTAAGATGGACCCCACCTGGAAAGAGAAACAGAGGAAGACCCAAGGAGACATGGCGGAGATCAGTTGAGAAAGTGCTGAAGGAGCAGGGATGGACTTGGGGCATAGTACAGCAACAGGCAGCCGACAGACAGAGATGGAGGTCCTCGGTCAAGGCCTTATGTGCCCAAGGCACGCAGAGAACTAAGTTAAGGTGGTTATTGTAGTACATCAGGGACTTAGGTCGTCACACTTATTTTACAACCAGTGTAATCGATAAAAATAACAGAACAGTTATTGCCCCGTAAGTGGCAATAACAAACGTGTTTTTACACGTATCTGCAATTTATATATTTGGGCTACTAGTATATTATAACATAAAGACGTTTTTCACATTCGGTCAAAATATCATTTTGATCAAAACCTTAAATACATTTTTAGATCCGTCATTTTGTTTTTCCAATTTTGCAGTTCAAAACAATGCAAGATCGATCATCCATTATTTAAGACAACTGTTTGTCATTATTTTTATTTTTATTTATTCATTTTGTTTTATTTATTTGAAGACTATTTTTACAAAACTACAAAAGATAATATTGTATATCAAAATCAATCAAATACCTGTTCATAACATTTGCCTAAAAATACGTCATCCAAAACCTGAGTTATAGGCAAACAACATTGACCTGTCCTTTTGACTTTTCATTATGAATATTCATTCACATTGCCCATGATTAGTGTTCACATCAGGTAGACAAAATATATATACACGCATGATCCCTATTACTTAAATTTACTTGTCTATAATGAATATTTAAATCAAAGGTCAAGCGGACAGGTCAAGGTTGTTTACCTATACATAAAAACATGAACATATATAAATTATGATGATGTTATATTAAATGGATGCTTATGTCTTACATGTGTATAACATCACAAATACATATACTGAAACAGAAATTAAAATGAAATAATGATGAGAAATATGAGATGATTATTCAAAAGAACTGAAAAATTATGAATAAAAAAAAATATTAATATATTTTGAAAATACCAAAAAAAATCAAACTTTTATTTAATAAAAAGTATAGATATTGCATTGTGTTTGATAAAACGTTCAGTACAGGCCTGTCGAAAGTTTAACACTGCGCTAACAAATCGTCATCTCATCTCTGTCATTCGTTAGCTTTATCTGAAATATTTAAGACAGCTAATTGCTATCTGTCAGTAGTTTTTTGGGTCACTAGCTATCCGTATATCTGTCAATCGGCAGCCGAACTTCAGCCACTTTTCGTTAGCTTAGCGTTAAACTTTCGACAGGTCTGTACCGTATAAAACAAAATGAAACAAAGAAATTGAAATAAAAGTTGGTAAGATGATAGGAAGAGAAAACATTTCAAAAAGTAATATTATTCAATCAAAGATTTTTGAAAAAGCAATAAATCCCTTTTTAACTGGGTAAAAAAAGTAATACTTTAACGCGCGTTATGATTAGTTTGCCTTGCATATCAATCGCGTTCATATCGACTATGAACCGCATTTCTAAACAGTTCAATTGTTATATTTACGTTTAAAACTATTTTCTTTTCTTTTTCTTGGTTCAAAATCATTTTAGAAAATTTTAATTCCGCACTTTGTCAACAACGATTTTCGATTAACGGAACAGCTGATGGAACAGCAGATCCAACTGATCAGCTGTGCAGTTTGGCGCCAGAAATTCTAGGACAAAATAGTGCGTGGAAAAAACAACAAATTGCATACAAAATTTCTACTAAATTGTTCAATTTTTTATTAAATACAATTATTTCGGTAATAAATAGTCACAATTATGCAAACAATCTATAAAAAGTTCCGGTTTTGTGTTTTTCATATTGTGTATTCATACGCCGATTGTTGTGAATGGAATTCCTGTGACGTCACATACGCCGATTGTTGTGAATGGAATTCCCGTGACGTCACCAAGGTAGATCTTGCAGTTCATAGCCGATATGAAGCAATTGCTCTGAAACCTTGTGTAGAAGACAGGAAACAGACAAAATGTAAATATAATCATATGAATATAGATGTATCACATGTATCAAATGAAATGCATGTGCACGCAGCGATACAGTACAGACCAGTCGAAAGTTTAACACAAAGCGCACGAAAAGGACTCTAAACTAGGCTGGCTAGTGGTCGAAATATGGATAACTCGTGATCGAAAAAATGTCGAAAGAAATAGAAAACAGCTGCCGAGATACGGTCAAACTTGTCTATAAAGGCCACCCAAGGGAACCAGTAAAAGTGGCCTTTATGGGCAGGTGGACTTTATATACAGGTTTAAATAATATGAATAAAGAACAACTGGGATACAATTCAACTGGCCTATATAGGCAGGTTGGACTGTAATGGGAACCAGGGACCTATCTGAGCTGTCGATTTGGTACTAATTTGTAAGCTCGGTGTTAAACTTTCGACGGACCTGTACCGTACCTGGGTTATTTTGCAAAACTAAATGGTGACTATGTGGTTCGTAGCTGACATAAATGCATTTCAAAGAAACCAAAAGTATATCTTAAACAGACCAAAACGAACGAAAAAATATGAACATAATACTCAAGATAAGTGATGTTTCTTGTTAATAAATAGTGATCCCGTAAGATGCACACTAAAACCATTTAAAACGCTGTAAGATAAAGCCGTTTAGACCGAAGTGGTCTAAAGTCCATCGCCTCAGATTCAAATACAATTAGGGCGAATCCTATTGTAAGTGTTGAGTTTAGTTATGGTGTTTAACGTCCCAGTCAATAATATTTCACTTATATCGAGACGTCGCCAGCTATAGGCGAAGGTGCAGAAATTTTGCCTGTGCGTTGCGCTGATGGTATCATACAGCTGGGTTCTTTAACATGCCAAACCCACCGTGACACGCCGTTCCCATCCGAAAGAACCGTGACTTTCATTTCGTAATGCCGGGTGCTTGGCGAAAGAACAGTCATCACCCACTTTCAAGTCTTGGGTCAGACCTGGCCGGGGATCGAACCAACGACCTCCCACATACAAATTGAGCACTCTACCAACTAAGCTACCGCAGTGGTAATCCTATTGTAAGAATTCAGTTCTCAGTTTGCAGAGATTGGGGGTACTATAAATGTATCTAATTTCTCATGGTATTTTTTCGCGGTATAGGAAATTTAGACATATCCACGTAGTTAGATTTTCGCGTTTTTGAAATATGCCCTATAGCACAAACAACAAAAGATAATTTTTGCTTGGTATTAGTTTTAGCACAAAACAAACGACTGCGAAATAAGCGAACATTTGTAAACTGCGAAAATAAATACGTTTACAGTATATGGAATATCATTCAATCCGTGACTTAAAGTTTAAAATGCCTTGTTTAAGAATTGACTTTATTTTTATTTTTTTTATTTCATTTAAAATTTGCTAGTTTTAAAATCTGGGTCATCACTTGATGTCCCTGAATAAAAAGAAAGTCAATTCTTATATTTACAATATTTTTCCTAGTATTCTTTTTACAAACTTCTCGATTGCATCATATAATTAAGAAAAAAACCCGGTAAATATCGAATCTGTCGGCAATGTAAATATTCTGGGAACAGCCAATATGTTAATCAAGATAATTCCCGCCTACTCATTGATGATGTGACGTAATAGGCGGCTTAAAAAATAGTACGCTTAAAACAAAAGAACATTTCATAAAATTGTATTCGAATTGACAAACAAAGTTACAAATTCATATTGAATGTCAAATTACAACTACATGTATTAAATGTTTAATTTGTTAAAAATCCCGATTGTATAGATGACAAGTAATGCGCGATTTTTGTTGGACTGGGTAGTGCATAGGTGTATTAATACGCACAATGTATGTGAAAAAGCGTGGGTCATTGCCGAATGTCCCAAATTTTCTACAATGAGTTCATCATAGACATTCAATAGGTATTGTAAATATTATTTGATGACGAAAAGTAGCTGCCTTTTTCAAGTTTTGGTCAGATATTGTTGGGATAAGAAACCACCGAAATTCTACATATACTGAGCAACTACTCTACCAATGTTAATGTTTTTTTTAAAACTAGAAATAGTCAAGTTTGAAAAACACCGATTGTTAAGTCTTATTATTTTTGTAAGTAGAAATAAACAGTTCTGTTATAATATGAAAAGCTAATATGTGATGAATATGCCAATCGAAAAAATTAATTTCTCTTTGCGTCCTTTAACGAACTTTCCATTTTGTCTGAACTACCCTAAACCTGAACCATAAAAATATTTTTCAACAATTCTGGTAAATTGTTTTTTCTAAACATTTACAGAGACTTTACTGACCTAGGTCCATTGATAATTGTAACAATCGCGTGTGCATATACATGTATATGTATGCAGTCATAAAACTGTTAAGATGACCTTGATATGAACTAATAGATACTTTTGATAAGTTATGATTTAAATTGACAAGATATGCAATTAGGAAATAACTGTTTACAAAACAATCTTAAGTATTTTATTCAGTTCGTAGATATGAAAAAAAAATCTTCCCACATCACAGCAGAGACCGGTATCGACCACCCATGTTCCACACACCGGGCTAGCGGAGATCAAGCGAAAATACTGGACTTCACTCATAAATACCTATGATTTAATGCGTATATAACGACTAAATGTCACTATTTGGATGTGAAATGGAAGAGAAAAAACTCTGGACAAGTTCCGAGTAAATCATTCCTAGTCATTTTAACCACGTGGACATTTGTTAATGAACGGTGTTAAAGTCCCTTATTAGAGAAACAGGTGTATACCACGACTTTATGGTTTGTTCGACGCGTAAAACACGGATATTGTAAAACAAATGATTTATTAGAATTTTTTTGATGAGTCAGGGTCAGGCTAATAATGATTTGTCCAGCGCGGTAACGTTTCATCTTTACGAATTGATTTACTTATTTGGACAATTAGATATATCTTTTTTTCTCTGTCTCTCCGGACACCTTTTGATTTAACGCTGTAATGTATTCATAATGTAACGTATAATGTCAAAACACACATTCTTTTAGTTTTGCGGTAAGCGAGTTCTCATGGTAAAGGTATTTCGGGTCCAGTGTTAAATAAATAAATTAAAAAAAAATAAAAAAAAAAGAGGATAGACTCCAATATATTTTATAGCTTTTATAAAATTTTAATTTTGACTTAAAAAGTCTAAAAATGTATATAAATGTTCGTAAATTCAAAAGCAACCAACAACTAATTGAAAGTGAATAACATTTTGCGGAGCTTTTCAAGTTTTGGTCAAAATGTTTAACTTATATTGAGTAAGTCAATTCAGAATGGGGAGATAACCGGAGTACCCTTCTGCAAGGACTTGCACCAAGATATGAGTTAAAGTCGAGCTGAAGTGATTAGAGGCAAAAAACGAATAAAGAATGAGAACAATACCAGATCTTGTACCCCAGATAGAAAAATCCGTAAAACAAGAGGTGCAAGATATCTCCATCTTGTACCCCCCTGTGCAAGATAGCCTACACGCCGTTTTTCCCGCAAAAAATTATTTAAAAAATCAGAGGTGTATCGAAATTTAAAGTTGAAATTTATTTTAAATTGAAAAATTGTACTATCTGATGCAAGAAATAGCATCAGTCACTATCTGTGGTGCCAGATAAGGAAATCTCCATCCTCGTTCTAATATATTTGGTCCAGTACTCGGCAAGCCTCGATCTGGACCAAATATATTAAAACTCTGGTTGAGATTTCCCTATCTGGTACCACAAGTTGTGATAGATTCTATATTCTAGTAAATACCAATAAAAGATATAGAATTTTCCGATTTTAGACCGACACTGGATATAATACTTTATTAAAAAAAGCAATAATAATAATAACAAAATAAAATTAAAAAAAAAAAAACTGTGATAGACAATAACTAATTTTAAAAGATAACAGATTACAATCTCAAATATTGGAAATGATGTTTGAATACAACACGCGTAGTTTAAACATGCGCGTACATGGCAATGCCATTTGGACAAAGCGTTCGTTCTGGAAACATGCAACCTTACCATGCCCATTTTAAAATGCACAAAGAATGACTTGTGCTTTGCTCGGGGTCACTTATAATAATAATTAATGCAACCGTGAACACGACAAAAAATGTAAAAGTTCTGGTAATGTTTTCAGGTTGATCAAAATCACAGGTTTCTTTGGAGATGTTCATCTAATAAGCCATGTATGGAATCTTTTAAGAAGGACCTCCATATACATAAATAAATTCCCGTTTTCGAACTAGCTTTGGATACAACAGCCAAAATTTAGCGTAATGGTTTAGATACCGTATACTAGCAGCATAGGTTCAAATCACCATTCCATTGTACATGTATATAGATCATTGACTAGACACCTCCACCTCGACAATAGCTATGTTTTTTGCCATCTCTTAGTCAATAATATGGAGGTCATCTCAGCACCAGATTGGAATGACCAATTACTACCGACAATTTATGCATAAACGTGCGTTGTTGAGCAAGAGAGAGAGAGAGAGAGAGAGAGAGAGAGAGAGAGAGAGATGCTCTGGCCGATGATCTTTCTACAATTACAAGCCCCATCAACGTCTTATATTTAAAATAGATATGGGGAAAACCCACGTCCACAGATCAACATTGGGTTAGTTAAAATGCTCCAAAAACTCCTTTTTCAATAGAGAAAAATTAGCTTATGTCGCGAAGGAATTTTACACTGCCCCTAATAAACAGCTGATGCCCCCATATACCAGGCAAATGGACTAAAAATTATATCTTATTTATCTTTCGATGCTCGAACATTACATTGCTAAAATAACCACAGAGAGAGAGAAGAGAGAGAGAGAGAGAGAGAGTATGTGTAGAACCAAGACCTGCTTACTTTGATTGAGTGAATTA